>JAVTVY010051304.1:0-27534 GCA_036873755.1 Hanleya hanleyi | reverse complement strand
GCGTCTTTCAGAAAATTATAATAATGGCCATGTGTATCGAATGATACCTGTTTCATGTCGCCGGTCTTTTGAACTCAGTGATGGAGGGTAACACAATACAGATCAAAGTTAACACAAAATATAATATCGAAAAATTACTCAGCCAAAATTACTCATTTGAACTTCAGCGAGGTATATATTATCATGTATTTTTGTGCAACAAGCAAATAATACAAACAATCACTGAAGGAGGTGGACGAGAAATACGTTGATAGACAACGCCTATGTTGATTGGCTCGTCGAACTTACGCTGACCTTTTCGGAAATCATCGGCCCATTCGGTAATCTCAACAAGTTCACTTCATTTAGTAACGGAGGCTGTTGATTGGGCTAGAGCCATGCGCAGAAAAGCTGCGCGCCGCAATTTGTCCCACTTTGACATCAGAGGGGATATACAATCTGATGCCATGAGAATGGGTGTACCGGGCGATGTAAAAAGTACCGGGCGCTTCCGGACGCTACCGGACGCTTTTTAGTCACACCCCTTCTTGCTAACTCTAGGTTCCCATACTATTCCGCAACCATGACGCACAAATTCCATATTTACAGTGAGCTATTGTTGGTATAATTTAGTGTACTTGTTAAATATATATTCTACCTACCGGTACCTAGCTATTTATATTGTTGATTGTTGGTAACGGGGGCAATGAACGTCGAGCCAACAGTCAGATTCCATGAAACACTCAATTTTCGACATATAAATAAATCTACTCACTCAACATGACCTCATATCCTGTGGCATTGTTTTCCGCCATATGTAACTTTTGTCGGCACCGTGACATCGAGAATTTACCACTATGAGAGGCGGGGGAACTGAGGACAGACAGGGCGGAGGGTAGGGGGTGGGTGGGGTGGGGTGGGGGGATTGGCAATTGGCAAGTGCTACCGTCGACTCGTACAGGTTCATCTTCACTTTCGCATTGTGAGAGAAATGCTAAGGGTACGGCACTATGAACACACACGTGATACACATTAGCCAATAGTATGACTTGGCAGCTCTCGGCTGGCAGTTCGCGGCCACAGAAGAATTTGTTTTCGTTTTGAGAGGGGAGAAAAAAAAGAAAGAAAAAAAACTGGCAGTGCCACCTTATATATTTTTTTGCCTTATGATAACAAAATGAAATGAAAGTGAAATGAAAACAAAATCAAAATGAAATGAAAGTGAAATGAAAACAAAATCAAAATGAAATGAAAAGGAAATGAAAATGAAATTAAAAAAAAAAAATAATAATAAAGTTTTTTTTTAATTTACCGGTAAGTAAAAAACAATATAACGAAATGAAATGAAAGTGAAATGAAAATGAAAAAGAAATCAAAATGAAACGAAAAGGAAACGGAAATGAAATTAATAAAAAATGAAATGAAAATGAAAGAATATGAAAAAAAAGAATTCAATTTAAATAAAAAAATAAAATAAAAAAACGTTAAAAAAAGTTACATTTATGGAATGGCAGCTGTCGGCCACTATACTCGTGTGCAGATTGTCAAGTTGGTGAATTTTCATGACCATATTCCAAGCCATTGGCAAGAAATAGACAAACGACAGACAAGGGGCGGAAAATTTTGATTAATCAGATTTTCGGAAATAACACGTTTTGCAGCTAAATAAATGCATATTCTACCGATACATCTATTGTATTGGCATCACCTTTTTCCTTCTTTTTATTAACAGAACGAGATATGCCATCTACAAGAGCAGATAGACCATCATAAAGACTTTCTGGCCAAATATGAACATTCCTATTGTGAAAAGTTGAATGGAGCCGATTCCATGGTGTCCAAACCTTGGCGACGATTGTGGCGTTTCTGCAGTGCAAAAGAGGACAGAATCGGAACGGATGTGTCCGATGCACAGTTAACAAGCCCCAGCGCAACCAAGAAAACCAATCACACTTTACACGACGGAGCCGATTTGACGATGCAAGAATTTGCATAATTGATAACATTTTTAATGCAGAAGAGAAAACAGACTACAACGAAGTTTCACTTTCAGAATTCGATCAGTGTCTCAAAATGCGAGGGAATATTCATTTGATTGTATGTTGTGCTAGAAACCTCGATAGATATTTATTCGAACAAGAAAGAGTGATGACATGGAAACAAACTGATATCGCAAATTTGGACTAGCTAACAGATCGTGGACGTAAGCTCAGAGCGGAGGTATCGAGGTATCATAACAGGCAATGCGGGTACCCATCTTGGAAAAGGAAATGAAACACGGCGGCCTAGGTTCTGGTTGGTCTACAGAGATTCTTCTGTTCGGCAAGGAATGTTCAATGGGTCCGCTTTTCCGCCACCAATTATCGTAAAAACTTCAACCCAATTCAGTTTTATTGAAATATTTTCTGAAAGAGTATGTTTGAGCAATTATTTTAATATACCTGACTGCTCTGTTTTACAAAATTGAAGTTCGAACTTCAATCAAAAGCTTGCTTCCAAAAAAGATGTAAGAGCGATTACAATTAAATTTTTGTCCCGTCTTCCCAGCGGCGCCAACCTGGGTCGACATGACCGTTTTTACCAGATTTGCTTGCCGTAATTGAGTTATGATTTTTACTCTCAGACAAGGGGCATAACTGAGGCGGAAAAAATTACTTGCTGGCCCCATTCACTGTGTAGTTGAACCCAGCCATCGATCAATAGGCAGGACTGACAAAAACAAATAGGATCGTATTATAGATACATGAGCAGTGTGACTAACGTCACAGGACCTACGAAGTACAGTAGGCATTAGGACTCGAACGCGAACTGAACTCTTGGAAATCCCCACCCCCAGTTGAAATCCTGCCTATATTAAGATGGGCACCGCCCAAGTCAGAATCGCCCAGAAATTTTCATCAAAAGTAGATCAGCTCAGAACTTGTTGGTAACAGTCTCCTAATGCGCCTTCATTCCAAAAATAAATAACGATCGCCGATTTAATTTTACAATTTTTTAATTAAAGGAAACAGATTGAATAATATAGGTTCAGTAGATTTCAAGCTTTACATGTACGTGTGAAAATACATTTACATCTCTTTAATGGTTTTCAGTGCCCTTGTACAGGATCAAAACAACTTTTTGAATCACATTATTTTTCCAACAATACAACAAATTTTTATATATAGTACTATAGTAGAAAGGTAGCATTTATGTAGTTTACGGTAATTCAACTCAAGACCAACACCTTCTATGCACAAGATAATAATGATTCTATGTCATTCTCTTGAGTATAACCGGTACAAAGACGAATAAATAGCGTCTCTACATCACGTTGTTATCTAGATATATGAGACAACACATTTTGGGTATCGGCAATCTGATGAATGTACTATTCCGGTTTTCTTGTTTCACATTATATTCTATGGCGGTTGATCGGTGATTTTCTTCATTGATAAATGTTAAACCACCTCAGCTTCGTTGTGTGAATCGGAATTGCATTGCTGTGACACACCAACACACTCCGTGGCAGTGATTCTGTATCCCCTAATCAAGGAATCAAAATGGATCAAGATTTGAAATGACAAGAAAAATTTAGACATATTTTGTTTACACATGTAATTCTTTGTTCAAATTATATCCAAGTGTGATATATAGTCAATATTCAAGAGGTACAAAAAAAAACCAAAGGATGTCCTCATATTTTCACATCCATGCCAAGAAATACTGCATTGAAAAGGGTCCATTTAGCCTACCCTGTTTTATCAGCAAATCAGCTCTAATCAGCAAATGGCGGGGTCATATTTCTGCTGTCAAAATTGTATTTCCCTCCAAAGTCTTAACCCTTGAATCCAAGTCACACACTCTCTGATGCAAAGTAATGATTGTCCTAACTATCCGATTAGCACATTATGAACATGTCTTTGGTCATAGTGTACATATCATAACTCACATCAATGTTTTCTGCTATATTATTTCAATGATATGGTTTAACAATTTAAGTTATGCAAACAGCGCTGATTGTTTGAGGGTATATGCAGTAGGCCTATGCTGTCGGGCAATTGTGAAATTGTCCCAGATGCACGTTAAGATTAACCTCAGTAATAGGGCCATGTGGCATACATTGGAATGTGGATCAATGACAGGGTATTTTTAGCCGGACAGGACTCGGTGGTGGTAACTGATACTCATTAAATGCGATAAAACGCTGGAGCAAAACGGACCACAGTTTTCTTGGCATGATGATCAAAGTTACTTTATCTAGTTAAATTCTACCCAAAGAAAATAAATTAAGACCCTTTAAACAGCCGTCATGGCTTTGTTTCACCCTCAGTAAACTTTTATCATTGTTGCTCACACAGACTAATCTGAAGGATGATACCACATCTTTCTTTCTTCTGCTGGGTTATTGCACCAGGCTGACTTAATTGGTTGATGTAGGATATTTCACCATCAGTGGGTAATTTGACCTGAATTTGAAGCCTGATGTGATCAATGATGAAATGTTTGGATGTGAAATAGGATACACGTTAAAGGCTACAGTTTACATATATCTATAACAATATACTGAAGTGTTAATTATAAATCTATAATTTCAGCTCAGAACTTGCTGTTAACAATGCCCTAATGCACGTTCATGCCAAAAATCAAGGTTCTAATGTCAACGGTTGTCCTTATTTTGCCGACGAAAGGATTCGGATGGACTGACTCACTGACTCATTACCGGACAATTTGCGATCTGTAGCCTACTTCGTAGGAACAAGCTCCTAATTCTGATTGTGGCAGAAAACGGGTGGTCTACCCTATTATGAAATTAGACTTCCCCTATTATGAAATTAGACTCTGGCCATTCCTACCAAACTTTGAATTGAGCCGTTAAGGGTCAGTATTTTTTTCCGGGGGTATATGCGAGTAAAGCGGTATACAACAATTGCTTGTTACATGTAGTGTTGTGATCGAGGTCCGATCGATAACTTACCCCCTACCCCATCTTTGTTTTAATGACTTCATCATCTCTAGCAGGATTTTCGAGAATAAAACTCTAACTCTATAACCCATAAATTTTGCTCCTCAGAATGAACATTCATCTAGCAATACAAAGGCTGTGATTGTCTTTCCACTTTCAAATGATGCCGGTGTGATGAATAAGAATGTCCTGCTGATTAGTGTCCCTTTTCATATTATTTTCTATTGCAAGCAAGGACGGACACTTGTCCTTTATGTGGAGAAAAATGTCCTAGCTGAGTTAGAAGATAGGGGGAAGGACACTCGTAGCCACCGAACATTCTTAGCCTCCACACCGGGTAAGCGGAAAAATACACATGGCAGTGTGACTAACGTCACAGGACCTACGAAGTAGGGTTTGATATGATTTAAGTGTGTACTCGAGAGATGACTCGGGGGCCCTATGTGCTACCGTGAGAGAATTTATATAGCAGTCTCTAATTGACAGTGGATACTATTAACTTTCCCAGATGTCACCGCTGGTGAGTCATTAGCTTAGCAACTATTATCGCCCTCAGTTTCTATTACCCTGGACACTTATCAGCCCAGTAGTACAGATTGAATAATAAAAAGTTCAGTAGATTTCAAGCTTTACGTGTGAAAATACATTTACATCTCTTTAATGGTTTTCAGTGCCCTTGTCCAGGATCAAAACAACTTTTTGAATCGCATTATTTTCCCAACAAATTTTTATATATAGTACTATAGTAGAAAGGTAGCATTTATGTAGTTTACGGTAATTCAACTCAAGACCAACACCTTCTCTGCACAAGATAATAAGGATTCCCCGAACTATGTATCTGATATGTTTGAGAAATATGAGCCAACTAGATCCTTAAGATCTTCTACTCAGATTTTATTGCGTGTTCCAAGGGCTCGGACTGAATTTTTTAAGCGCTCTATCCAAATTACTGGTTCGTCTGATTTTAACGATTTGCCAGCTCATATTAAAGTAATTGATACCATTGGCGCTTTAAAAACTGCATGTAAACATCATTTTTTTCACAATTTCTAGTCGATAGTTCTTATTGATTATTTTAATGTAGTACTTGTATTTTTCTAATCTACGACAGTGACTGTTTTGTTTTATATATTTATCTGAATTTATACACACGACACAATTATAGTCATCTGTTGTCATTTTTATTATTTTATTAATGAATTTAAAAAAAAATTCATGTTACTCTGCATTTTTATTTATTTATTTATTTTATTTATTTTTATTTTATTTTTTTATTATTATTTATTTATTTATTTTTATTTTTTTTTTTTTATTTTTATTTTTATTTTTATTTTTATTTTTTTTTATTTTTTTTTTTTCATGTTACTCTGCATATAGCGATTAAATTTTTTAGAATGTCCTTATTCGACTGGTTTAACTATAACTTTCTGTCTTATTCGGTTGATATAACTCTATGATATTTTATGTATATGTTTACTTTTCACTTTTAACACGTCCGTTCCATTGTTATATCTTATTGTTTTCGCCCTCGACCTTCACGAAAAGAGGTTTTATATGCCTATGAAGTTATCGAGTTTTTAAATAAAAATTATCTATCTATCTATCTATCTACTCTCCTGAGCATTACCGGTACAAAGACGAATAAATAGCGTCTCTACATCACGTTGTTATCTAGATATATGAGACAACACATTTTGGATATCGGCAATCTGATGAATGTACTATTCCGGTTTTCTTGTTTCACATTATATCTATGACGGTTGGTCGGTGATTTTCTTCATTGATAAACATTAAACCACCTCAGCTTCGTTGTGTGAATCGGAATTGCATTGCTATGACACACCAACACACTCCTTGGCAGTGTTTCTGTATCCCCTAAATCAAGGAATCAAAATGGATCACGATTTGAAATGACAAGAAAAATTTAGACACATGTAATTTTTTGTTTAAATTATATCCCAGTGTGTGATATATAGTCAATATTCAAGAGGTGCAAAAAACCTCAAAGTATGTGCTCATATTTTCAAAGTTACTTTATCTAGTTAAATTCTACCCAAAGAAAATAAATTAAGACCCTTTAAACATGCCGTCATGGCTTTGTTTCGCCCTCAGTAAACTTTGATCATTGTTGCTCACACAGACTAATCTGAAGGATGATACCACATCTTTCTTTCTTCTGCTGGGTTGTTGCACCAGGCTGACTTAATTGGTTGATGTAGGATATTTCACCATCAGTGGGCAATTTGACCTGAATTTGTAGCCTGATGTGGTCTGTGATGAAATGTTTCGATGTGAAATAGGATACACGTTAAAGGCCACAGTTTACATATATCTATAACAATATACTGAATTGTGTGTATTGAGGCTGGCAAGTTGGTAATAGCAGTGTAGATAAATGCACTAACAAATGATGGAAAATTAGCATTTCCTATTTCATAAAAACAATTACGGATGGCATATCCCACCAAATGTTTATAATATCTAGAAGCCAAACCGTTAGAGACTTCAAATTGGTATCCAGCATTGCTGGGTGGTGAACAGGTCCGTAGTATATAGCCCGCATCTAAAATCAACAGCCCGGCCGTACGCATGCGCGGGAATGGCCGCAACGTCACTTCCGGTTTCTAGACCAAAAACTACCTCCAACACAAGAGAGCTTCTCGCAAAGTTCACTATAGTTCCGGCACTTCCGGTGTGCGTGAATCGGGCGTGACCTTTGGGGAATGTATTCCTCCGCGGTGATGCGGTCCCACCGTGAGGCGGTCGCGGGAAAAAACCTTCGCGGACAAAAAGTACACGCCCAGACTTCAAATACGCTGTATGGACCGATTGGGTCGAGTGAGGTGAAGCGCTCCTCCAGCGCGATCAAGTCATGGGTGGGTGCATGTAAATTTAGGATTTGTCCCGAAAATATAAAAAGCGGAACACGGACTTTACCCTTACAATAGGGAAAACCCCTATCAACCACGTCTAGTGGGGCTAATATCGGTCCCCGGCTTATCGGGGACTGCCGACAGAGACAGGATGAGGTAGCGGGTGTATGTGAAATGAGGATTTGTCCCGAAAATATACCCCTAAAATAGGGGAAAACCCCTATCAACCATGTCCAAAAGGGCTAATATTGGTCCCCGGGCTTATCCGGGCCTGCATATCAAGTCATGGGTGGGTGCATATAAAATTAGGATTTGTCCTGAAAATATAAAAAGCGGAACACGGAATTTACCTCTTATCGGAGCCTACCGACAGAGGTAGGGTGGGACAATAGGTGTATGTAAAATTAGGATTTGGCCCGAAAATATAAAAAGCGGAACACGGACTTTACCCTTACAATAGGGAAAACCCCTATCAACCACGTCTAGTGGGGCTAATATCGGTCCCCGGCTTATCGGGGACTGCCGACCGAGACAGGATGAGGTAGCGGGTGTATGTGAAATGAAGATTTGTCCCGAAAATATAAAAAGCGGAACAAGAACTTTACCCCTAAAATAGGGAAACCCCCTATCAAACACGTCTAGTGGGGCTTATATCGATCCCCGGCTTATCGAGGCCTGCCGGGAGAGGCAGGGTGGGGGGAGTGGGTATATGTAAATTGAGGATTTGTCCCGAAAATATAAAAAGCGAAACACGGACTTCACCCATAAAATAGGGAAACCCCTATCAACCACGTCTAGTGGGGCTAATATCGGTCCCTGGCTTACCGGGGCCTACAGAGAGAAGCAGGGTGGGGGAGTGGGTGTGTGTGAAATTGAGGATTTATCCCGAAAATATAAAAAGCGGAACACGGACTTTACCCCTAAAATAGGGGAAACCCCTATCAACCAGGTGTAGAGGGTCATATATAGACCGGAGAGAGAACAACAACAACAACAACAACAACAACAACAAGTGTTCATATAGTTTATTATCCCCTCCCGTACATCATACCCACGCTGGAGGAGCCGTTGGGTATGTTTACAATACAAGTAGGCTCTTGTCCAATCAGAAGCCGCCATTTGGCGCTACATCTGTCGTATTCGTTCTTGCCCGTTAGATGTATTCTCGGCTGCTCTTATCCAATCAAAAGCCATCCTTTGAGAAAGTTCAATGTTCGGTCATGTTGGCTCAAATCCGTATGGTCTAATCCTGACCGGGCAGATCAGGATATTGTTGAGGCAGCATGTCCAGAAACAGTTGTTTGCATGGGTCATGGAATGGACGTTTTGGTGTCGAGATGAGCCAGTAGTGGGCATACTGGGTCGGGGAGATGGCACGTTTTTGGAATACGCTTGCTTTTATGGACAGTAACGCCCGCCCACGCATAGCTTAACGCTTCAACGCCCTGGTGAATTAACCCGAAAGCTCTGATTTTCATGGAATTGTCACTAATTCATCGAAATGCAGTGACGCCCGTCAACGCCCGTCGTTACCTCTTAACGCCCATCTCAACGCCTTAGCGCCCGTCTCAACGCCTTAACGCCCTATCTTAACACCCTCACGCTCTATTTGAACACCTTATCGCCCTAGAATAACACCTTGACGCCATGATGTAGACAGATGAGAGAACAACAACAACAACAACAAGGATGACAGGTCAATCATTTTATTATCCCCTCCAGTACATCATACCCACACTGGGGGAGCCGCGTTTGGTATGTTTACAATTCCAAAAGACTCTTGTCCAATCACAAGCCGTCCTTTGAGAAAGTTCAATCTTCGGCCATGTTCGATCTCATCCGTTTTTTCTAATCGTCGTAGGTCAGGCCAGGATATTGTTCGGGCAGCATGTCCTGAAACAGTTGTTTGCACATTCTTATCGCATTTTCCAGGGCCTCGGTGGGTGGTAACCCCATATTCTCTTCCAAGGGAAGCTTGGTCTTCATGATGGACCTGTGCGTGGGGTAGCCTTTCATTTCAAGCGGCAGCAGGCTATACCGTTTATAGATGGCCATGGCTGTTTTCCTGATGCAGGGCCGCATTTCGGTGTACGCCTGTTGTAAGTTATCCTGTCCGCCGTCTTCGATTACCGCAGCATAACTATGAAAAGCTTCATGCACAATACGATCCCAGAAGGTAGGTGCTGCCTCACTTCCCTGGGATGTAGGCTGACTATCTGATGTCAAGCTCTCCGTATCAGTAGATAGACTCTCAGCAATCTCGGTTTCGGTATCAGTCGGTGAACTCTCATCAGTCTCTGTATCGGCTTCTTGTGCCTCGGAGTCTTCAACGGTATCAGTCGGTGGACTCTCATCAGTCCCTGTATCGGCTTCTTGTGCCTCGGAGTCTTCAATCCCATGTATATTTTTCTCGTGTCGCATCATATCGTAACGTCTGGTGAACGTGCGTTCGCACTCAGAGCAAGTATAAGCCATGTTGACGGTTGAACGTCGATTGTGCGTGTTTTGGGAATACACTTGCTTTGATATACAGTAACGCCCGTCACCAGTTCTACCACCACCACCACCACCACCGGGCGTTGACAAAAAAAAACGGGCACCCGGTGGTGGTGGTGGTGGTGGTGGTGGTAGAACTGGTGTGTGGTGGTGGTAATAGTGGTGTGTGGTGGTGTCTGTACATATAGGGATTATCTCGTGTCCCTCATCATTCTGAGATCAGCACAATGAACTTCTGAATACACGGACAATAGCATAAGTGAATTGTAAACACACCCATAGCGGTTCCCCTAGCGTGGATGTCCTGTGATGGAGAGGGTAATAAAAGAATTGACCTGTAATCTTTGATGTTGTTGTTGTTGTTGTTGTTGCTGCTGTTGATATCGTTTTGGATTAACCAATCAGAATAGTGCTTTTCACGGACTACAACCGTAGAGCTACGTATACGCGCCCATGTGTGACATGGTCTATAAAGCACGGCCCTCTGTACCCCACACTCCCCATTCCTACTGTTGCAGAGCCACGACGGAGACCCATCCCTATGCGACTCGCATTTTCAGCATGCGACCGTGGTTAATTCACTCACGAGTTACAAAGCAGTGGTTCGGTTCATGTTTGGAGATGGCGACGACAACGAGGGGCGACGCCAGATCCTCAAAGACTTTACAGAAGCGGTCCTCGACAGAGTGGACTCGATGGAGAGGTGTGCTATCACCCACCACTACTGGACTATGACAGCCATCATTGATGCCCGGGCTATGGACCACGAGCGCTCACGCCGGAACCAGCGACGGCTCGTTGGCCTCACAATAGTCTTTGCCAGTTCCGTCTTACAGCGACAGAAAAGAGTGCCTCTTCAGAGCCTCCATATCTTCCGAAAGAGAGACGGCTAACTAAGCACAATATTCACACACGAGTACATAGTTGTTTTTCTCCTCGTATTGATGGGAAAGAGATACTGTATATCCCAAGAAACTTCAAACAATCAGAAGTTCAAATTTTACATCAACTACAGGTGAAGAGTAAGGATAAGTTTGATTGGCTGAAATCTGCGTAATAGCCCGTTGAGACGGGCGTTAAGGCGTAAAGCAGGGCGTTAAGGCGTTGAGATGGGCGTTAAGGCGTAACGACGGGCGTTAAGGCGTTGAGACGGGCGTTAAGGCGTAACGACGGGCGTTGACGGGCGTCACAGCATTTCGATGTATTGGAGGCAATTTCGCGAAAATCAGAGCTTCTGAGCTAGTTCACCAGGGCGTTGAAGCGTTAAGCTAAGCGTTGACGGGCGTTACTGTCTATAAAAGCAAATGTATTCCAAAAACACGCACAATCGACGTTCAACCGTCAACAAGGTTTATACTTGCTCTGAGTGCGAACGCACGTTCACCAGACGTTACGATATGATGCGATACGAGAAAATATACATGGGATTGAAGACTCCGAGGCACAAGAAGCCGATACAGGGACTGATGAGAGTCCACCGACTGATACCGTTGAAGACTCCGAGGCACAAGAAGCCGATACAGAGACTGATGCGAGTTCACCGACCGACACCGAAAGCGAGATTGCTGAGAGTCAATCTACTGATACGGAGAGCTTGACATCAGATAGTCAGCCTACATCCCATGAAAGTGAGACAGAACCTACCTTCTGGGGTCGTATTGTACATGAAGCTTTTCATAGTTATGCTGCGGTAATCGAAGACGAAGGACAGGATAACTTACAAAAGGCGTACACCGAAATGCGGCCCTGCATCAGGAAAACAGCCATGGCCATCTATTAGCGGTATAGCCTGCTGCCGCTTGAAATGAAAGGCCACCCCACGCACAGGTCCATCATGAAGACCAAGCGTCACTTGGAAGAGGATATGGGGTTACCACCCACCGAGGCCCTGGAAAATGCGATAGGAATGCGCAAACAACTGTTTCAGGACATGCTGCCCGAACAATATCCTGGCCTGCCCGACGACGATTAGAGCAAACGGATGAGATCGAGCATGGCCGAAGATTGAACTTTCTCAAAGGACGGCATGTGATTGGACAAGAGTCTTCTTGAATTGTAAACATACCCAACGCAGCTCACCCAGTGTGGGTAGGATGTACTGGAGGAGATAATAAAATGATTGACCTGTCATTCTTGTTGTTGTTGTTGTTGTTGTTGTTGTTGTTCTCTCACCTGTCTACATCATGGCGTAAAGGCGTTATTCTAGGGCGTTAAGGTGTTCAAATAGGGCGTGAGGGTGTTCAGATAGGGCGTTAAGTCGTTGAGACGGGTGTTAAGGCGTTGAGATGGGCGTTAAGGCGTAACGACGGGCGTCACTGCATTTCGATGAATTGGTGACAATTCCATGAAAATCAGAGTTTTGGGGCTAATTCACCAGGGCGTTGAAGCGTTAAGCTAGGCGTGGGCGGGCGTTACTGTCCATAAAAGCAAGCGTATTCCAAAAACGTGCAATCTTCACGACCCAGTACGCCCACTACTGCCTCATCTCGACCCCAAAACGTCCATTCCCATGCCCCATGCAAACAACTGTTTCAGGACATGATCTGCCCGGTCGGGATTATAACATACGGATTAGAGCGAACATGACCGAACATTGAACTTTCTCAAAGGACGGCTTTTGATTGGATAAGAGCAGCCGAGAATACATCTAACGGGCAAGAACGAATACGACAGATGCAGCGCCAAATGGCGGCTTCTGATTGGACGAAGAGCCTACTTGTATTGTAAACATACCCAACGCAGCTCCTCCAGCGTGGGTATGATGTACGGGAGGGGATAATAAACTATATGAACACTTGTTATTGTTGTTCTCTCTCCGGTCTATATATGACCCTCTACACCTGGTTGATAGCGGTTTCCCCTATTTTAGGGGTAAAGTCCGTGTTCCGCTTTTTATATTTTCGGGATAAATCCTCAATTTTACATACACCCACTCCCCCAACATGCCTCTCTCGGTAGGCCCCGATAAGCCAGGGACCGCTATTAGCCCCACTAGACGTGGTTGATAGGGATTTTCCCTACTTTAGGGGTAAAATCCGTGTTCCGCTTTTTATATTTTCGGGACAAATCCTCAATTTACATACACCCACTCCCCCACCCTGCCTCTCTCGGCAGGCCCCGATAAGCCGGGGACCGATATAAGACCCACTAGACGTGGTTGATAGGGGTGTTCCCTATTTTAGGGGTAAAGTTCGTGTTCCGCTTTTATATTTTCGGGACAAATCCTAATTTCACATACACTCACTCCCCCATCCTGTCTCTGTCGGCAGTCCCCGATAAGCCGGGGACCGATATTAGTCCCACTAGACGTGGTTGATAGGGGTTTACCCTATTGTAGGGGTAAAGTCCGTGTTCCGCTTTTTATATTTTCGGGCCAAATCCTAATTATACATACACCCATTATCCCACCCTACCTCTCTCGGCAGGCTCCGATAAGAGGTAAAGTCCGTGTTCCGCTTTTTATATTTTCGGGACAAATCCTAATTTTACATGCACCCACCCATGACTTGATATGCAGGCCCCGATAAGCCCGGGGACCGATATTAGCCCTTTTGGACATGGTTGATAGGGGTTTTCCCCTATTTTAGGGGTAAAGTCCGTGTTCCGCTTTTTATATTTTCGGGACAAATCCTAAATTTACATGCACCCACCCAAGACTTGATCGCCCTGGAGGAGCGCTTCACTTTGACACCTCACTACACTCAATCGGTCCATGCAGCGTATTTGAAGTCTGGGGACTACTTTCTGTCCGCGGAAGCTTTTTCCCGCGATCGTATCACCGCCAGATCGCATCACCGCGGAGGAATACATCCCCCAAAGGTCACGCCCGATTCACGCACACCGGATGTGCCGGAACTATAGTGAACTTTGCGGGAAGCTCTCTTGTGTTGGAGGTAGTTTTTGGTCTAGAAACCGGAAGTGTCGTTGCGGTCATTCCTGCGCATGCGTACGTCCGGGCCGTTGACTGTAGATGCGGGCTGTATACTACTCAGGTCGGGCAAATGAGGGCTCTCCAATTTTGAACGTAAAAAAGTCGTTTTTCTTGAATAACTTAGCATTTTGTTCTAAATGGCGCATAAATTGATATATAGTTACATATGTTAACACATTTTGCCATTGATATGAGTTTTAGTAACATGTTGAACTGGCAATTTGAAATAACAATAGACCGCTTTCTATCTCCAGAACTAGATGGGCAACAATTTCTTCAAAGCACGTAAACCAATGTGAAAATATATGAATTTATGCGTCATTGACAACAAAAATGAAAATTTGTTTATATTTTTAAAGTCATTCAAGAAGAAAATAGACTTTTTACCTCATTTCCCCAACCTGGTAAAGCACAAGTGGGTACATTTCGATTTTTTTGTGGTTTCAGTGGCAACATAACAGAAAATATCCGTATAGTGATATTAAAATTCTTGAAACCAAATCGTTGCATCTAGAAACTTCAAGCTTGATATATAGCATTGTTGGGTGAAAAATCACAAACCAAATGAAATTGTGTACATTTCATTGATTTTTGTGGAATGGAAATGGAAAATACGTTAGCACTGTAGATGTCGAACCATTGCTGCTAGAGACTTGGAATTTGCTACACAGCATTGTTGGGTGGTAAAGCACAAGTCTATTGAAATTCGGTAGGCCTACATTTCGATGATTTTTGTGGTTTCCAAGGCAACATAACATCAAATATCCTTATAACGACATTATCAAATGATCTAGAAGCCAAACCGTTGCAGTTAGAGACTTCAGGTATCGTATACAGCCTTGTTGGGTGGTAAAGTACAAGCCTATTGAAGATGTCGATGATTTTTCTGGTTTCCATGGCAACACAGAACATATCCTTATAACGGCATAAATGCTCTTGAAACCAAACCATTGCAGCTATAGACTTAAAACTTGGTATTAAGCATTTTTGGATGGAAAGGTACAAGCCTGCTGAAATTGGGTACATTATTGTAACGAACCAGGATTTTGACATTTACTACACAACGCCGAGGGATTCTGGGGAACACAGAAGTGAACAGCGAGTCACATGTCAGACTGACATTCTTCGACTTGCATTGCTTCGTTGTATGGACTGAAAATGGCTTGCCAATTAATTATTAGAGCGAGATGGAAGCTGTAATATGTGTGAAATAAGATTACAATGTCCCGAGTTGATAAACTGCTCGAAATCCCGGCGGAAAGATCTAAAGGATATGTTACGTTTACATACGAAAAACTCTTTTGTGTGTGACGGTAATAAAGCCGATTTTTTTTTTTCACTCCAAAACCTGCCAAATAACATTTTTCTTGAAGACTACACACCGAAATATCCCCTTCGAAAAAACTGAGATGTTCAGTTGCATAAAAATGGGGATATGATTGATCAAAATGTGCCCCCGGCTTATTTTGGTATTTTGGGGGCATTTTCATGGAGGATTTTCTCCTGTAGCAAACATATGACACCTCAAACCAAAACCATTCGTGGTTCTTTTCAATAAACAAACTATGTGTGACAAAATTATTTTGGTTTGGGGTGGCATATTTTAATGCCTCAAAAATACCATATCGGGCCAGGGAGCACATTTTGATCAATCATATCTCCATTTTTATATAACGGAGCATCACAATTTTTTCGTGGCTGATATTTCAGTATGTAAACTTGAAGAAAAATCTGATTTGGCAGGTTTCGGATTGGAACAAAATTTCAGCTTGATTACTATTACACACAAGGGAGTTTTCCCCGTATTGTCGTCACATATCCTTTGCCAGGCGAATCGATTCTTCATAGCGAAAGCTGGTGTCATTTTTAAGAAAACGCCTACAGCGAAGCGAAATTCCAGGAACTGCTGTCATATATGGAATGTGACGTCACCAACCCTATATAAGAGTCAGAGAGAGAAAGATGTAAGATGTTGTGTGCATGCTTCGTGCGCACGAAATCAGAACAGCTTAACCGCTTTGTGCATATCTTGATGCCACCAGAGTTCCTTCAAGTTGTGTTCCATCCAAATTAGTCCTGATATGTGGCACCACCTGGCGACTCTGTCCTGCCCAGAGTTTGTTTTCAAACAACAAAATGAGAACAACACTACAAATTCTGTTCAAATTTGGTATGTGGATACCTTGCCACAAAATGCTGCTTTGGAATGTGTTTGTCCAAATGAACCCACATGCGGCGCCATCGGAACGCCAAACTGAATTTCGGTTCCCGGACAATATAGAATCAAAAGTACTCAACCGATCCTTTTTCAATTTTTGGTATATCTTGCCACCAGTGCCCAAATACTGCCATGAGTGGGTGCCTGTTCGTCCCAAGTTTTGTTTCCGGACACTATCGGAAGGACTTTCTGGATTCTTAAAAAAAAAAATATGTCAATATCTTTCCACAAGATGTCGATTTGGATTGTGTTTCATCCACATGCCCTCTACACACACATTTGTTATATTCTCCTCCATATAATGGACAAATATCATGTATCAAGACAAATACTATGATTCAGCAAGCTATGGCACATTAATGCAGTAAACGACAATGAAAACAACAGAGTATTGAAGCGGGAATAGCAACAAATGTCTCGTCTCAGAAAATAAACGTGTCCTTGCATATCAGTGCAGCAACAAATTGCCAGTGTCACATTGATGTGAACGAACATATTTTCAAACATTTTGTCCACCATTTTCTCTGCAGGCAGCTGCATTGTCTTTCCCTTTCTCCAAATTAGCGTGGCACATACTTTTCCTTTCAACATATTCCACCTTCACGTATCAAAGCTCACAATCTATACACAGTCTATTAGCAGACAACCATAATTTGTTCCATCTCAATGAAGGAGTCCGCTATCAAGTGTACCAGCAATTTGTTGGTGACGGAAAAGGGGTAGACTGTTGATAGTAGGCCGATTGGATCAAGTGTGGCAATGGCCTCTAGTTTCTATTGTGGAAATTGTCATTTCAGTCTGAAAAGGGCCAAAATTCAGTTATTTCTGTTGTGGAGCCTATTTGCTGATCCTATTTGACTGACTACAGCGAAACTAACCTCGCATAGAAAAAGAGAGCTATGTCGCAGAGGTCGGGATATGGTAGAAAATTAAAAACGGTAGTAACTCGGCTTGACATCGAAGGGAATGACTTTATTTGAATCAAAGATGAACGAAAAACGATTAGAAAAAATATTTAAAAAATCGATTTGAAATTTTTTTTTATTTTGTAATTTATTGAAAATATACGTCTGTGTGGCAACTGTCATTTGTAAGTCCAAGAGTGTTTGGCAGATGATTATCTAAAAACTTTCGGAAATATGTCCTAGTTTACTGCGTTTGGTATATACATCCCTGTACGGATCGTAGGGAGTAGGCTGTACGGAACTTAGATACAGGTTTTTTCGTTAATAACAACTTGTGAAGACTGTATTCAGTTAAAATTCTTATTGCACAGTATACGTCTGTATATATTTTTTGTGTGATGTTAGATTGTTGCTAAGCCTGTCTTGTTGATGTGAAGGAGATATAGTAATTGTGAAGAACAACACTCTTGGACTTACAAATGAAATGCTTTTGAACTAGTATGTGTGTCACCAGTTACCTCCCATTGAAAGATAGATAGATTTCTTTTCATGGTTTTGCGTTGCTTACAATATGCTCGGTGAGCAAATCGAAATTTCTTCAGATTTCAGTGAAGACTATTCTCCAATTTTCGAATTATCGTAAGGAAGCGACTTTTCTTACAGCTATGATGCTGTTTGAGAAGAAAATATCATTCGGGGTCGAACCTGTCGTCTGCTCACTAACTTCCCCGCTGCCTACGTACAGCACACTAATTTGAAGTACGTTGTCACACAGAGCTCTGAGCTTCCATACCGGTACTGTTTTTCAGTCTTATTTATACCCTTTGGGAACACGCATACGTAGTGGCCAATTTTGATTGGCTTAATAACCAAAAACCATGGTAGAACGAGCTGGCAAAATGCCAACAGAAGCAACCTTTAAACAGGGTTATCTTCCCTTCTGCCAATCGATCGACTGGCAGAAGGGGAGATAACTGTTTGAGATTGCAACAGAAAATGTAGTTTATGCTGGCACAGCGTGAAGGCCATAAACTAATGTTCATGCGTAGTGGAAATTGCCGCCAGGGGGCGAGCGGAGTAGGCGTGGCCAAGTGGCGTGGCTATTCGCCACGAGGTTCGGGGGCGAGGGCCATTCTAGAGTTCGCTTTTCAGACGTGCAGCACGCAAAAATTTTAGCGCTCGATCTTCGACATGGCGGAGAGCAGAGAAGCAGGCGAAAAGACAGGACAGACCACTATAGTTTTATCGGATATGATAGGTTCGGAAGTCTCTAAGGCGATGCAACAGACGACTTCGAGTTTGTTAGGTCAACTAGATACAATGATGCAAACCAGGATGGAAGTTATGAGGAAAGATATCATTCATACACAAAAACGCGCCGCCTCGGAGCAAGTTTCTGAGATCAAGAAGCTCAAGACATCTGTGGACAAGTCCTACATATTTAAGAAGAAAGGCAACGATCATCAGTACCGATTCAATAACAACATTCTGCAGAGTATGGAAGAGGCACGCGGCGCAATCGACGACGGAAACAACGAGGATGCGATCGAAAAACTCAACGGTGGTATGAAAGAAATTAAAGACAGACAAAAACACATTTTAATGGCTGATAAGAGTGAATACGGATGGCGGATCGTGGAGGAGTACGTTCAGGACGATCTCGCATCGGATAGCGAGGACGAAAACCGGATTCGAAAAAGTGAGAACAGGGCCGCGGCGAAGATGAAACGTCAACAACGTGGACGCGGAGCCGGGTGGAAAGGACGTTCACGAGGTTTTGGTTATCACCGGGGAGCTTACAACTACTCGTCTGCACAGACGGTGCAATCTCCGGTAACAATGGGCGTCGTACAGACGGTGCCGGTAAATCAAGCTCAAGCCGCGACAAGAGGAAGGGGAGCTTGTTTCGCATGCGGAAAATTGGATCATTACCGTTCTTCCTGTCCAAAGGTGCAACAGGAGAGGGCCGCTATGGGAACGCTTAGGGCGATGGATCAGATAAGTAGATTTTCTTTTATTGATCAAACTGAGGAAATTTATGATTATAGTCAGTCATTTGATAATTGCATTAACAACAGTGAATGCGCCCTGGAAAACTCTGATTTATTAACAAATAAGACGGGGTTACAAATGGAAACAAATGAACCGCAGGAAGAAACAATTTTCGACACAATGTATCTTGTTGATGTAAATGAAGGTCAACCGAGTACCTCGGCACCGATTAACCCAGAGTTTAGCCAGTCAACAGCTAGTAAAAGTAACAATGTATTAGAGAATGACCAATCGGTACGAAGCATTGCTTCCCCACAACACGTGACTCCAGTCATTTCACCACGTGGAAGGCTGCGTGATCACGCCACTAAATGGATAGAAGCTGGGGTTAATAGCACAGTCCTAGATATTATCCAACATGGCTACCAAATTCCATTTAAAGAGACCCCAACTCCAAAGGTTTCTAGCAATAACAAGTCTTCTTTGAATCATTACGACTTTGTTTCGAATGAGATTTCTAAGCTGGTTGAAAAGAGGTGTATCTCAGAAGTTTGGGACCCTCCATATGTGGTTAATCCTTTGACTGTATCTGAAAGAGAGGGTAAATGTAGGCTTATATTAGACTGTAGACATGTTAACCTATTCGTTTTCAAGGACAAATTCAAAATGGAAGATATCACGACAGCAAAGGAAATGTATAATTCCGGGGACCACTTGTTCACGTTCGATATTAAATCGGCTTATCATCACGTAGAGATAGCACCCAGTCACAGAACTTACCTGGGTTTTAGTTGGATCATGGATGGAAAGACTAAGTACTTCATTTTTAACATCTTGCCGTTCGGTTTGTCAACCGGACCATTTATATATACAAAGTTAACCAGGCCAATGATAGCACATTGGCGAGGTAAAGGCATCCGTGCAATCATGTACATAGACGATGGCATCGTTGGGAGCAAGAACAAACAACAGGGTTTAATAGAAAGTCAAATAGTACGCAAAGACTTGTCTGATTTTGGCTTTATTAGCAGCGAGGAAAAATGTGTTTGGACCCCAGCACCACAACAGGAATGGCTCGGGCATAAAATCGACCTTAGTGGGGATAAGATTTCCATTTCAGACAAGAGAGTCCTGAAACTTCAAACCACTATAGAAAACATACTTGAGGACAAAGAGAAATCTGGGTTCATCACAGCTAGAAGGCTAGCAGATGTAACTGGTCAGTTAGTATCTATGTCACATGGAGTTGGGAAACAAGTTCAGTTGAAGTCCAGATACCTATATTACTGTATAGAAACCAGGGTGACGTGGGATGGTCCTATAATTCTCTCGCCTGAGGCAGAAGGGGAATTGATTTTTTGGCTTCAGAATATTTCAAATTTGAACGGGATACCTTGGTCACACTGTTCGAAGGCTACACAGATAGCTTTTTCAGATGCTTCTGTTACAGGATATGGGGCATATATAGTACATGACGGACAAGACAAGACGATTATTGCACAGGGCATGTGGTCAGAGGAGGAATCTAAGAAAAGTTCTACATGGAGAGAGCTTAAAGCAGTTTCCCTAGCACTGGAAGGGTTAACAAATTTCGTAACAGATCAGTCTGTTAAGTGGTTTACAGACAACATGAACGTATGTAGCATATTAGAGAAAGGGAGCACAAAATCAGATCTTCAAGCTCTAGCCCTGGAGGTTGATAAATTCTGTCGAGAAAGAAATGTAGTATTGGAAGCTCAGTGGATTCCACGGGAAGACAACCAGAAGGCTGATATGTACAGTAGGATTATTGATAATGAAGACTGGAGTATTAATCAGGGGATTTTTCAATACCTAAATGCAAAGTGGGGCCCACATACCATAGACAGATTTGCAACGGATTATAACTCTACATGTACAAGATTCAACTCTAGATATTGGTGCCCAAATACAGAGGGTGTAGATTCATTAACTCTACGGTGGAGTCCAGATGAGAATAATTGGATGTTACCACCACCGCGGCTAGTATCTCGTGCCTTGAAAATCTTACGTGAGAGCAAAGGTAAAGGTACACTGATTGTTCCTCTATGGAGATCAGCACCATACTGGGTGGAAATAGCACCGGATGGTACACATCTATTTAAGGCGGTCAAAGATTGGTGTATGTTACCCAATGTACCAGGCCTGGTGGGGAAAGGAAAAGCAAAAAATGATCTGTTCAATGGGAAACAGTTAACATTCAGAATGTTGGCTCTTAGGATAGAGCATCACACAGGAGATAGATCTGTGTTACAGTCCAAGTATTTTTGTACAGCACCATATCAGTGCACGGTTTGCAAATGTGCATGGTAAAACATGGGACGTTTTTTCAGCACGTATGTTCAGGTACAACACACTTGTACTAGGCTGATAGGAACAGCCAATAGATAACAGGTTGCTATGGGAGCACAAAATTGTCATTGGATGGTGAAACATATGCAGCAGCATAATAGCTATTGGATAGCTGGACAATATCATAGGAAGGTATTGATTGGTGGAGAAGACGAGTTCTAGACTACTTAATACAGACCATACAGGTTATTATATGATGCAATAACACCATTAACTTTTTTATCTTTTCAGTGATGGGGATAACCAAAACTAGGACATGGAATCAGCTACTGGAGATCAGTCGGGGTGATCCAGAGCTGGGGGACTTGTTTAAACAGATGCCCAGCCTGTCAAAAGCTTCACGAGCGCAGTCGACTGGAAAGGCTTACGATTCTGCCTTCCAGAAGTGGGTTAGCTTCGCACACAGCAAAACATTCAACGTTTTACCGGCAGACCCTTTACAGTTCTCATTTTTTGTCTGCAGACTCATAAACAACGGTACTAGTATGAGTAGCGTAAATGCTATCATGTACAGTGTGAAATGGTATCATACTATGGCAAACGAGCCATCGCCAACCGATAATGACTTCGTAAAAAACCTGTTTGAATCCGCGAAGCGATGTTTGTCAAAACCAGTTTCGAACAAGAAAGACATTGCCAAAGTTTCTCATCTTCGGGAGCTGTGTGACAAGTTCAGTGACTCTGTGGACTTGAAGGACGTTAGGGACATAACCATGGCCCTTCTAGGTTTTGGTGGTTTTTTGAGATTCAACGAGTTGTCTCAAATCAGATGTAATGATGTACACATCGCTTCTGATCATGTACAAATTATGATCCCTAAAAGCAAAACAGATCAGCTGCGGAAAGGCTCAGAAGTTGTGATTACAAGGTCTGGAAATCCTACATGTCCGGTGTCTTGGCTCGAAAAGTACTGTAGAATTGCATGTGTTGAACTGGACTCTGATAATTTTTTATTCAGGCCAATAGTTAAAACAAAACTAAAACAATGTCTGATTAGCAAGAGCAAGCCTATTAGTTACACAACATGTAAAGAGAACATAGTAGGAAAATTGAACAGTGTGGAAAAAGGGAATTATGGGCTTCATTCGCTACGCGCCGGGGGAGCGTCTAGGGCAGCATCAAGGGGAGTTAATGGTGTATCTCTCAAGAGACATGGTCGCTGGAAAACTGATAGCGCCAAAGATATGTATATAGAAGAGAGTTTGAGGGACCGTTTAGAAGTTTCAAAAAAGCTTGATCTTTAATTCCCCTACTTTTTGTCTAGCATTTCAATGACTGGTTGTTTTGGTTTATGCTGCACGAATAAACGACTCTTCCTATTCAATTGGCCTGTAAGTAGTTGGTGCATGTGTTGTAGGCAATGCAAGAGAGAATGAACATGTAGTTTATGCTGGCACAGCGTGAAGGCCATAAACTAATGTTCATGCGTAGTGGAAATTGCCGCCAGGGGGCGAGCGGAGTAGGCGTGGCCAAGTGGCGTGGCTATTCGCCACGAGGTTCGGGGGCGAGGGCCATTCTAGAGTTCGCTTTTCAGACGTGCAGCACGCAAAAATTTTCTTTTCGAATAAACATTACGGGGATGATCAAAGTCAGTTACTTGATGCTGCCATTGAACTCCTTGATAAAGTGATCATTGTGTATATATCTCCATATATAAGTTGAAAGTTTGTGTAAGATGTTTGGGACAAAGACATGATGTATATATATAGAAGTTAAAAGTCTGTCTAAAGCTTTTCCAGAGTTTTTTGGCCATTTTATGGTTTTCTCTCTGGTTTTTAATGCCAGGTAGACAGATAAATAGGATAATAACTCCGTACAAATTATCATTCAAGTCACTTGTTTTAAGTCACTTGTTGTGTTTCAATGACTGGTTGTTTTGGTTTATGCTGCACGAATAAACGACTCCTATTTCAATGACTGGTTGTTTTGGTTTATGCTGCACGAATAAACGACTCTTCCTATTCAATTGGCCTGTAAGTAGTTGGTGCATGTGTTGTAGGCAATGCAAGAGAGAATGAACCTATCTAATGTTACTAATTTTCTAGTGGCCGACATATCCTTTTCGTAAATTCCAGTGGTCCAGTCGAAGTTTTATGGCGCTATTTAATGCCAAATTTAATAAAGTTGGCATAAATATAATCAGCACAATCCTAATATCTTTACAGTCCGAGATTTCGTTTTTAGCTGGAAAATTTCCGGAAACGGCATGTCATTTTACGACGCGCCACAAACAGTAGGGCGCCTTGGCGGCAAATGCAAGTTCTGATTTTCTAACCTATCGTTGACTGTTTCGGGAAATCTCTTAGATAAAGGTAGCCTAAACACCTGTAGCGTCCTAAATGAGGTTAAATGTGTCACAGGAAATGCTGATGTTTGTTGCGATGATTGATTCAAGGCAGTCAAATATTCTTCACATGATTCGTGTTCCGGCGTAACTAACAACAACAACATAACAGTAATTTTTACGTAGCGCTTTCTCCCAGAATATATCATCCAAACATCAATTACCTGATAAATTTATGCAGCTAAATTTCACTTCAGGTTCTGCTAGCCTAGTGGTCGTAAGTCAACCTTGCTGCCCCAAAACAAACTTCCATGCATGTCATTGGTCACTGCCTTTTCTGATGTAAACATCTGAGAAGGGCTGTCAATGTTATGCATACTTTGCATCATGGGTTGTTTTGGAGCAGCAAGGTTTACTTGGGCCGCCTAGTGTGACCAATTTTACTGCATTTTTTAAGCTTCGTTGAAAACTAAATCATCCCTGGACCAAAGACTTTCGTGGAATAAAGAAGAGCCTGTTAGGATAATTTCTGTATCATTTAGTCATTGTTTCCAATCGAACTTTTCAGGTTTGGATGCCCAGAAGCGTATAGGGGTTACTCCGGAATTTTGCCCACGTTTGTAACCAATTATAGCATGGGTGTTTGAATTTCATTATTTTGACAAGATTTAGTCCATTACTGGTGATAATTTTGCTGTATAAATAAAGTTTGGCTCTTATGAATATCCTCGCACCAATAAAACCTTATATTCTAAATAGTAATTCTCGTTACTTCAGACAACGATTCACCCACCAAGAAAAAATATCTGCTGCTAGCATTGATTTCCTGTGCAACATTTGTCAGTGAACCGCATTGTGAAGGAGAATAATAAGTGCTCCCTTGTCATGGCGTGCGGTTCAGTGCAGTCAGAAATTGCTCGACAAAAAATGTTTACGTTAAGGAACATGAATTTTGTAAATTCTGACAAATAGTCCGAAAATGAACTCGTCGGGAAATACTATATTTAGAAAATATTTGAATTGCTTCATGGAAATCCAAGCGGTTGAAACGGTCGATAGCCTTTTCAACAGTGTAAATACAGATGTCGTCTGCCTCATTTATTTGCCAAGTTTGCCACCAAAGCAAAAGTTAGATAGCACAGAATAGTGGTTTGTGATCTCATATAAAATTTCATTTAATTCTGTTGGATAGTTTTTTGTGCAGGAGGAATTTAAGCTCCCAACCCACGCTATTACGTCCCACATGCTAATTGGTAATTTAGGCTAACGAAATGTAGCTATAAATTTAAAAATAACATCTAATTTAAAGTTAAATTCACAGACCTCTCAAGTTATAATTTTGCCAAGGCATGAGACTCGAGTATATCCACCCAGGAGATACGAGCCCCCCATAAATGCGAATTTCTAGGCGTCATTTCATACCATTTTTGTTTCATATAACAGCCTACCATCATACATTTCACCCATCACAGAGGCTATAAAATGGATACATTATAACCAAGTCTAGGAAAAATTTGAAATTACTGACTTTTTCTTCTGCAAACTGGAGCAATTTTGAATGATTCTTGGTTGTTTTAGAAATAATTTTATAAAAACGCACAGATGCGAGAGATTTTGATAAAGCGGTGTGAGAGGGTGAGACATGCCAAATGCGTGAGTCTCATGCTGAATGCATGAGGGTTGATAGGTCTGAATTCAAATGTCAAACTGGCCATCTGACGAACATGAAAGTTCTCAAACCATAAATTTGTTTCATGTCAAAGTTCATCAGTCCAGTCCCTAATATTTTATTTTACCACACAAGAATTAATCACCAAAACTAAATTTCTGTTGAGTTACTTACAATTTTGTCAGAGGCTGTTACTTTTTAATTGCTGTCACTTCCTGTACCAGTACAGTCCAATCAAAGGTAGTTATTTGAGAAGAAATATATTCCTATTTTCTGTGCATGAATGTTCAGGGGTCTTGAATGGGGGGGGGAGAGGCGATTGAAGACGCCTGACATGATAACTTACAACAGGCGTACACCACCATGTGCCTTCACATCAGCAAAAACAGTCCTGACGGTCTATGAACGGTGGGGCTCAGTTATGAGACCTTTGGAAATGAGAGGCGCCTTCACGCATAGACGGCCAATTGGGAGCAATGATAGTCCAAACATGCTCCCCTGCTGAAAAATGTCCTTTCGCTACTACTGCCCACTGAGAGCTTCATCCCTCATCCCTGATAACTTCATCCCTCATCCCTGATAACTCCATCGCTCATCGCTGATAACTCCATCCCTGATAACTCCATCCCTCATCGCTGATAACTCCATCCCTCATCCCTCCATCGCTCATAACTCCATTCCTCATAACTTCATCACTCATCCCTCATAACTCCATCCCTGATAACTCCATTCCTCATCCCTGATAACTACATCCGTCATCTCTCATAACTCCATTGCTCACCGCGCATAACTCCATCCCTCATCCCTCATAACTCCATCTCGCATCCCTCAAATTAACTTCATCCCTCATCCCTCCATCCCTCATAACTCCATCCCTCCATCCCTCATAACTCCAT
The DNA here is from genome assembly GCA_036873755.1 of Hanleya hanleyi. Lineage (NCBI taxonomy): Eukaryota > Metazoa > Mollusca > Polyplacophora > Lepidopleurida > Hanleyidae > Hanleya > Hanleya hanleyi. The sequence goes on along the minus strand of JAVTVY010051304.1, from coordinate 976 downwards.
CCCTCATCCCTGATAACTCCTTCCTTGATAACTCCATCCGTCATCCCTGATAACTCCATCGCTCATCGCTGATAATTCATCGCTCATCGCTGATAACGCCATCCCACATCGCTGATAACTCCATCCCTCATCGCTGATAACTCCATCCCTCATAACTCTGTCCCTCATAACTCCATGCCTGATAACTTCATCCCTCATCTCTCAAACTCCATCCCACATAACACCATCCCTCATCACTCCATCCCTCATAACTCCATCCATCACCTCACCCCTCCATCCCTCATCACTCCATCCCTTATCCCTCGTACACTTACTCATCCATCCCCTCATCCATCCATCCCTCATCTCATCCATCCATCCCTCCACCCATCCATCCACTCATCTCACCCAGTCATCCACTCATCCACCCACCACTGATCCATCCACCCACTCATCCATCCACCACTCATCCATCCACCCACTCATCCATCCACCATCCATCCACTCACTCACCCATCCACTCACTCATCCATTCAATCCATCCACTCACTCATCCATCCATTCATCCACTCACTCATCTCTGATAACTCTCACCTCACTCATCCACCACTCATCCATCCATCCACTCACCCATCCCACTCACTCACTCATCCATCCCACTCACTCATCCATCCCACTCACTCACTCATCCATCCCACTCACTCACTCATCCATCCACTCACTCACTCACTATCCACTCACTCACTCATCCATCCACTCACTCACTCACCCACTCACTCATCCATCCATCCACTCACTCACTCATCCATCCATCCATCCACTCACTCATCCAATCCACTCACTCATCCATCCAATCCACTCATTCATCCATCCAATCCACTCACTCATCCATCCCACTCACTCACTCATCCATCTCACTCACTCATCCATCCCACTCACTCATCCATCCACTCACTCATCCAATCCATCCACTCACTCATCCATCCATCCACTCACT